>CM028355.1:35646091-35672783 GCA_016618105.1 Dendrobium huoshanense
CAAATTCAAAGGTGAAACAGGTTCCCTTGTTGGGCTATGTAAATGAATTCTCCCTTCCGGACGTGGTGAATCTGTCCACTGCAAAACAAAATATCATTAGATCAAACACTTCTGAGGTGGCATAGCACCAAATGCAACAACTAAATCTAAAAAATTATGGTACAGTGAAGCTTAAATTTAGAATAATTGTAAATGAAGCAAAGATTCTCTAAGAGCGAAAAAGACGTGTAGATTCACTAAAAAGGCTCAAGTGAAGGATAAAGTACTTCATACAAAATTAACATTCTTGAAAAAATGCTCACGAAAAATCCATCATATGAAATTTAGCCGAAAGAGCAATAATGGAAGACCAAATTCATGTTACAAAAGTAAACAAGTTTTAAATTTCAGGAATGTTTCATAAATAGCTATTTAGCAATTTGTATCAGTGTCATTATTTATTATAATTAGGGGAATCAATTCATGAAAACAGGCAGGGGTGTTTAGGTCCGGCCTAATAAAAGTCTAGGTGGATCAAACTTTTTTAATGGGTTAAAAATTTCAACCCGAACTCAACTTGACTAAAGCTTAACCCAAGATGAAAAACACTTAACTAGTGTTGAGTTAGTGTCAACCCAATGAAAAATGGACATGATTATCCGATTTAGATGCCATAGCTTAATTTTTTCCTCAATTTGATATGAATTTTTAATATAAAAAAAAAGAATCAAGTAGGTTAAGACATTATTTTCAAGTTGACTTGAACTGACTAAACTCAAAAATGGTCGTGTCGGGCTCGATTGGAGTTTTTGAGCTATTCTACTCACAATAATAGAATCAAAAGGCTTGATAACAATGAATTTATCATAACATATTGACACCCCTAATTATAATTATTTATCCCAGAATAAAGCTTTCCAAAATGTGCCTGCCAATTTTGTTGCTTCTGTTCACAATAATGGAAGCAAAATACAGCATATAACCTGTTCTTAAGAGCTTGATGCCAATGGGTTTATCCAAACATGCCAGCATGGAAGATCTTTCAGTAGGGATGATATCAAACAGTTCTAGCGAGTTAAACTTCACTCAAACTCAAATTCGATTATTGGGACTTAATTCTAACTCAACTTAAAATCCAAACAATTTCAAGTTAACTCAAAATCTTTTTAAGCGAACTCAATAACACATGCAGACTTGCAATTCAATTTTAAAGACTTCATGACCATATGAAACCAAATTTAATGAAACTTAAAAACCAAAGCATAATTGCTTGCAAAGAGAAGAAGGTGAAAGAAAATTGAAAACCAAAGCACAAAAGCCTTAATAATCACACATAAATTTGTGCACCCATAAGGGTTGCTTGAAGAGAAGATGGACCAAAAACTAATCTTATTAGCTAATAATAGTAGAAGATGATAGAAGAGAAGGAAAATCTAATAAGAAGTAAGAGACTGATAGAACCTTGCCAGAACCCTTCAAGGGGCGCAGTATGCCTTCACGAACGCCTGAGGAGAAACCTCCTTCAGGGTCCTACCAGCTTTAGCCAAAGATTCTTGAAAAACTTTGATTAAGGATTCAGAGTAGAGGAGCACAAAAGAAAATAGGTATTTTCAGTACCTGAGTTGGTGTGAGAAAAATGAATATTTGTAGGACAACTAATGTTTGTAATACATGATACTTTTGATGATCTCATAAAAAAAAATCTTGGTTGTGAGCATCATGCATCACAGAGCATCCAGATCATGAAGAAAAATTAATCTAAGAGATACAGAAGATTTAACTTACGCACTATTAACTTTCTGTGAAATATGCTTTCATAGTTAAAAAGTTAAAAAAGGAGTGACAGTAATGAAGTTTGGATTAACCAAAATTTGAAAACACATGTCGTAAGTTAGTCTGTCTATGTCGTAAGTGACAGTGAAATCTTATTAACCAAAATTTTAAAACACGTCGTAAGTGACAGTGAAATCTTATTAGTCTATGTCTCCAATTTGCAAATATTAGGGATGATAAATGCTTTCTTTCAAAGAACTGAAATTTGAAAGAACAATCAGTAGTAAAGTGACAATAATGAGGATTGGATTAATTAAAACCAACTGCATTAAAAGGATCGTGAATTCCTTGAAAACCAGAGAAATGCTATTGTACTTGAGAGAGAAGGGAATTCCCTATAGGACTCATTAACCGTAATGGAATAACAAAACACAGATTTTATAAGACAAGAAAGCACCTCCAATGTATGGGCAGTTGGGTTTCTCTCCATAAGACTAGCTCTAGGAAGAGAAGCTGAGCTGCTATTGTTTTGTGTGGAATAGTTTTTCCCGTCAGGTGGAATATCAGGAACCTTCTCCAAGGAAGCCATCTTTGCACGTCCATCCTGCTCATTTTGATTTTCTTCTTTTTCCTTCAAGCATGAAGGTTTCTGATGCTTATTCAACGTGGCAATTTTCTCATTTCCCTCAATACTAGTGTTCTTGGTACCTATTTTAGAAGTAGACGCAATTTCATCCCTTCTGTTCTGAACATCATTTGCCCTTAACTCCCCACTGTATGCTTCTTCTGGATTCACTGCTTGTAGCTCAATAGCTTTGTTTGATGCGTCAAGTAGGGTGTTCCGCACCATACTTTGAAGATCCCGAAAAGATGCTTTTAAGGCTTGCTCATCATCATCTGACAAAATCAGAATGGTCCATATGCTTAGCAAGTAAAGACCCATAAAAGCTTGCAGGAGGGTGAAGATGCTATCCTAGGCAGTATCAATTCATAATACCAACTAATTTATGGAAAAAAAAGGATGCTTGATAACACAACCTACTTTGCTAACTTAACTGAAATTTAAGGAGCTTTGTGCTAAGGTTTTCCACAATTTAAGTGAAACAATAGAAGGGACAAAGGTTTTTGTTGCCTTAGCATGAAGGTTAGAGACACTCATTCAAAACAATACCTGTTTGTTTCCCCTTAGTGCCAGCGACCTCAGATCCTATTTCAGAATCAGCAATCAGTTTATCCCTTCTGTTCTGACCATTAATTCCCTTAAATTTCATGTTGCATTCTTGTTCTGAATTCTCTGCTAGTAATTCAGAAGCATTGTTTCCTGGATCAAGAAGGGAATCTCGCTCTTTCTCAACACCTGATGTAATCACGATTGCATATGCTTTAGTAAAAGATGTTAGTACTCAGTATAGGCACAATTCATGCTCATCCATACCCGAATAGCTACAAAAGCTTCTATAGTTTGGGTAAAATTGTGGTGATATGCATGACAATGGCAGATATTTTAGACGGTTAATTATTAAAAATTAAAGTGAAGTTAGTCCTGAAGAATATGCATGATGTAAAACTTTAGATTCATATGAGATACAATTTGAGACTTCGATACATATGATGATATTACTATATTTAGATTAACAAATCTTTCCAATAGAATCCTAAAGACAGTCAATGCTAGAAATGAAATGACAGTCAATTAGATACTAAGCACTTGTATGTCAATATTTAAGAATAAATGAAATGTTCATGATTGTGATAATTATAGAGAATTTAAACTTATAAGTCATGCTAGAAAGTTATGGAAGAATACTTGATGTAGGCAAAGCTGATTGTTTGGTGTTCTATGTTTTATTCGGATTGTGTGGTGGTTGTTGGATTTCCTGCTGAGTTTCTATAAAGGTTTCGGTTTCCCAAATGCTTGGAATTTGTTTTTTTTTTTGTTTCCTGTGCTGGTCGTTCTCCTTCCCTATGTTATTTAGGACTGTTTTTTACTAGTTTGTTGTGCTGGCCGTTTCCTTCCCTATGCTATTTCCTAAGTTTTGTGTTGGCTCCTATTGGATGTTTGGGGTGGCTAATTAATGTGAGTGGTTAGTTATTTTTCCCCTAAAAATGGGGTTGTTTTGCTGCAGCTATAGAGAAGAATGGAATGATTTTTGGTTTACAAACCTGCGGGTTTTTCTAGCTCGCGAGCTAGCCTCCTTTCCCCTTTCCCTCTACTACTTCGTCTCGGTTTTCTACCTCTTCTTCTCTCTCCATGGTTCCCGCCCCACATATATCTTTCTTCTCTTAAATTATTGTAAGTCTTAAGTTGAGTCATGTCTTGTTCTAATATAATTTGTAAGTAGTTTCTATTAGAAGTTGAGCTTGGTTGTGTTATGTTTAGTTATTGTATTTTTCATATTGAAATGAATGTCTTTTTTTTTTTTAAATTTCAATTCTAGTTTGATATTTTTTTTTCATACTAGTGTTCTCTTACTTGGCTTAGGATTCTTAGGTTGCATCAATTTGGTATCAGAGCTTTAGGTTTTTGAGAGTCTTCATTTTTCTTTAGAAAAAAAAATGGATAGTCCAATCAATCAACAAGCTAAAGTTTCAAATCAAGATGTAAAGGAGTCTCAAGATGAATTTGATCCTACAGATTTTGAAAGTCAACCTTCTATGCCTTGGATTCCAGAGGAGAAATTTCCAACAACAAATTGGGTTCCAGCACAAGTATGTTCTACTAATCCTCTGCAGAACGAACTTTACAGAATTCAAAGATGAATGTATTTATGTGTAGAGAAATATGAAAATAAAAGGTGTCTACTTAAGCCGAGTTTATTCGAAAAAAAAGAGAAGATCCAAAGGAAGTACGACATTTTGATACAGGAATAAAAAAGGCGCATTCGGAACATAATGGAAGTTCTAATGCTATCTCATCAGGGGATGAGATTTCTCCACTTGGGGAGAATTGATGTAGGCAAAGCTAACTGTTTGATGTTTTATGCTTTATTCAAATTGGTTGATGGTTGTTGGATTTCCTACTGAGTTTCTATGCAGGTTTCGGTTTCTCAAATGCTTGGAATTTATTTTTTCTGGTTTCCTATGTTGGTTTTTCCCCATCTATGCTATTTAGGACTGCTTTTTGTTGGTTTTCTGTGCTGGCCATTCCCCTTCCCTATGCTATTTCTTAAGTTTTGTGTTGACTCCTATTTGATGTTTGGGGTGGCTCATTAATGTGAGTAATTGGATGTTTTTCCCCTATAAATGGGGTTGTTTTGCTGCAATTTAGAAAAGAATGAAATGATTTTTGGTTTAGAAACCTACGTGTTTTTCTAGCTTGCAAGCTAGCTTCCTTTCCCCTTCCCCTCTACTACTTTGTCTCGGTTTTCTACCTCTTCTTCTCTCTTGACGGTTCTTGCCCCACCTGTATCTGTCTTCTCTTAAATTATTGTAAGTCTAAAGTTGTGTCGTGTCTTGTTTTGATATAATTTGTAAGTGGTTTCTATTAGAAGTTGAAAGCTTGGTTGTGTTCTGTTTATTGTTTGTATTTGTCATATTAAAAGGAAGGTTTTTTTAATCAAAAGCTTCAGAGAGTAAAGTCTAGATCTTCCAATGGTTTGTTTAAAATAAAATTGAAAGTGAAAATTGTGTCACATCGGAAGTGAAAATAATAGTTGTTGCAAACATACAGTAGTTGGACTTACCCATTAGCTTAAGTTTTTGGGCTGAATAAACATCTATTAATATATTAAGCTCAAGTTAGACTCTCGATGCAATGTTGAATAAACATCTATTAATATTTTTGAGCTTAGTGCTAAATTTACTAGCAATGCTAAAACATAAGAAGGAATAAATGAGTTTTTTTTTTTTTTTGTGAGCAAAACTATTTGTTTAGGTGAGAGCTTATCTTAGGGATATTTTGTTTTGCATGTATGTTAGTAAACGGTTGGGTCTCAATGCCTGAATTCAAACGTTTGATTAGTCGGATATAAATATAAGTGAAATCTGATATTTTGAATTGACCTACAGAGTTAAAAAGTGAGTTTCAATGATTAGGGCTAAAAAATTGCCTTCAACTTTATTTCTTTTTTAATAAACTAATAATAATAATATAGCATAAAATTAATAGAATAGAATGATAGGTTTGAGTTCTTCTTTATTTATCATAACAAAAAAAATATAGAAAACTACTAAAGGATTTGTAAAATAAAATTCACTAAAGTGAAAGCGAACACAAAAAAGTTGTAAGCAAGAAAATGCGTTCATTCAAAATAAACTCACTTAAGCTCCAACTACTTCAAAACATGGACAATGAATCATATTATCCCTAATGGGTAATGAAACTTCCGCTAGAAAGAGAAAAGAACCAACTCGCCAGCATTCAGCAGTTGAGAAGAACTCTTACTGATTTCCAAACCTTTGTCCTGATCCAACTGACCATCATACTCATAATCAGAATCGATAGGTTCAACAATTTTATTTTGTGCCTCCATACCCGCTTTCATTAAAAGACGTTCCAACTCAGCAGGCTCAGCAAAACCAACTCTCTGATTCTTCAAACCTGATAGTCCTTCTCTGGGGTCCTTCATCTCTCCTGGAACTCTCAAATCTGCCCTAATCTCGTCAATGTCATCTACTGCTACGGCCACCTCAGGGAACAAAGGCTCCATATCCCACACCTCCTCCAGATAACCCCGAACTCGATCCAGTGTTTCCTCCAAATCGGTACTGACCACCAAAGGCTGAAGCCCCGGATCTTTCACAACCTCCCAAAAAATATCCCTCACTTCCCGAAGCTCCTCTGAGATCAAAGAAGCCGCCGATGATTTCTCAATGTCGCACATGCGCAGTATCCATATCCGATAGAAGGAATCAAGGAACTCATCCACATTCTTACGAAGGGCGGCAGCGGTGCACGACGAGGCAACGGCACAATAAGCAGCCTTCATAGACTCACAAGGCGGGAAGCAGCCATTCTCGCGGTCGACTTCCTCGATGAGCTCGAAGATAGTTAGGGTTTTCTCAGAGACAGACCGGAGCACCAACTCGGAGGCAAGCCGCCGGAAGAGGAT
The DNA here is from genome assembly GCA_016618105.1 of Dendrobium huoshanense. NCBI lineage: Eukaryota > Viridiplantae > Streptophyta > Magnoliopsida > Asparagales > Orchidaceae > Dendrobium > Dendrobium huoshanense. The sequence continues at coordinate 35,652,895 of CM028355.1, forward strand.
CGCCTTCTTAAGACTGGATGAAATTGGATTGACAAGGGGAAGGGCGAGGAAGACCGCATTTACGACATAGTCGGGGATCGACCGCTGCCGCACGAGGAACTCTAGGATCGAAGAGGCAGTGTCGTTGTCCAGCGTCCGGAGGTAGGCAACGTCGAAGCATTTCGCTCCGCCGGTGGTGTTGGAGGCGATGGATTGTAAAGGGTTTGAGTTTTGGGGTTCGGAAATGGGAGCCTTAGCCATTCGGCGAAGGAGAAAGATAGCCGCTTTGCAACGTTACGCTTTAGGGCTTTTCATTAAAATTAGTTAAAAAAACGCGTGCTTATTAGGGGTGTCAATATTTTGACACATTCGAAAATTTGACTCGAATCTGTTCTGAAAATTTCGGATTAGGGTCCGAACCCAAAACGGGTCGGGTTTGAGTTCAACATTTTGACCCAATTTAAAAATTGGGTCGGATTCGGTTTAACCATTTGACCCGAAATTAACCCAAAAACTCTATTTTGACCCGACAACCTGAGATTGACCCGATTTTGACCTGTTTTTTACCCGAAAAAGAAGAAATATACCCGTTTTTTATCCGAAAAAGAGGAGATAGACCTGTTTTTTACCCAAAAATTAGCATTTTTTTGTTGGAAACAGGTCATTCGGATCGTGTCGGGTTGACCCGGACTCGAAGCGGGTCGGGTTCGGGGCAGGAAAACTGACCCGTTTTCAAAAACGGGTCGGGTTTGGGTTGACCCAAATACTGCGGGGTCAGTTTCGGGTTCGACCCGAACCCGACCCGTGACCTGAAATTGAATTAAAAAAAAGAAACTTCAAATATATTTTTTCTCAATTTTATATTAGATGTATAATTATCAAATTATTAAAAGTCAAATAAATTTATTTAAATAAATAACTAAATACTTTTTTTTTCATTGGCAATTCTCGGCCTAATTCTAATACAAGTCAAAATTAGAAGAGTTCCAAATAATAAACTAAATAATGAATTAAGCTTCTAATTTTAATATTTATATTAGCAACAATGGATCATTAATAATATTGTTAAGATCAGTATAATTCAAAATTGACTTCAACTTGAATTGCAATTTAATTCAAATTAAATTAAATTGAAATAATTAGTTTAAATATTAATTTATATCTTACATGATAATATTTTTAATTACATTGGAATTCATATCTACTAAAAATATCTTGATATTAAATAACAAATAAAAATATTGGTTTAATTTTTTTTAATAAAATATCATTTTTAATAAAAAAATATTATAAAAAATTATGGTTCAAATTACTTGTAGAGGGAGCTACCATATGCTACAAGTTTTCTCAAGTTAAAAATCTGATTCATGAATCAATTTGAAATCAAAGTCAAAATTTAAATAAGTTTTGATTGAGATTCAAGCTTTGATTTTTTTTTTTTTTTTTTTAGATTCAAGCTTTGATTATTATCACAATAATATTAGTTTTTAAAAGAGGCAATAATGAACATAAAAGAAAATTTTTGAGGTTTTAATTAAAGATAATTAATCTGAAAGAGAGAGATAGTGGTGTCATTAAATGATCCCATTAGACAATTTGATAGAGGCCTAATTACTCAAAAAGTTAGAAATCTGGTCTAAAATATTGACCCAATTAATTTTCAGGTCAGTTTTAGTTGACCCAAAAGCTGCAATTAAACTTGGCATTTGCCCAATTAAGATTCGAATTCACGTCAAATAGGTTGAGTTCAAGAAAACGCATGCTCTTAGACATAGACATAGTTTGGGATGAATTTCTTACAACTTTTTAAAGCAGCTTTTTAGAATAAATTTTTTAAATTTTGGACTAAAAATTTGCTTTGAAAAGCGGTAAGAAAGCCGTCATGCTTCGTTTGGAACGACTTTCTTATTGTTTCTTAAAACATCTTTTTAGTTTTTAGTTCAAAATTTAAATTTTTATACTTAAAAATTATTTTAAGAAGCATTAAAAAAGCCGTCATAAATGAAATCTTTAATTTGTATAGCCATTAAAATAATCATTGTAGTAGTTCTTAAAAAAAAAGGTATAATTGCAAATTTATGATAAAATATATTTCATTACAATGAGTACAAACACATGAGATAAGTGCACACCAATGCACTAAATACAAACATCAACACAGCTTTATCAACCACAAATTAAGCATAAATGTAAAGGACATTCTATAAAAATATGCATCAACGACGGTGCATATGACAATTATTCATTATAAATTTTATTTCATTCGATCTTATTTCAGAATAAATATTTTTTTTCTGATATTTTAACACCCACACTGGCACTGATCATCGCTAATGCACTTAGTTGGCTTAAACGGCCACCTGGCGCAAGCACTCGCGCAGCTTTGCTTGGTGCACCCTGGTAATGTTACGGTGGTCCCACAGACAATTTTCTCCGCAGCAGTCCTCTTCGCTGTTGCCTGTTGTATTGTCCCTATAGAACCATGTTTGCATTTTAGTCATCATGAAAATATCTATTTACATCTTATGTTTACAATTTATTTATTTATTTTCATAAAATAAAATTTGTTAAGTTATAAATAGTAAATACTACCCTGATGTAATTAAATATATTGTATTGCAAAATATTTTTTAAAAAATAATGGTTATTTAAGAAAATATGCTAACATATTATTAATTTAATACTATTATCTTTAATTTTAAATTAATTTCATTCATCAACGAGACGAAATAAATTAATAATTTTAAAAATATGCTTCATATTTTCATAAAAAAAAATATCACTTTGAGAGATTTTTTATTAATTCATTAAATGATAAAAAATTATAAAAAATGCTAATTTTTATTTAATAAAAGGTTATCATTATTGATATTAATGATAATATATAATTTTGTAATTATTAATATTCATAATCTTATTTTAAAAAATTAGTATTATTTTGGATAAAGAAAATGTAATTTTAGGATTCATTACTTCCCAATCTAATAACTAAATTAAAAAAAAAAATTTAAAGAATATTTCACTTTCTCTAATTAAATCTATACTTTAAAAAAGTTTATAAATAATATTATTTAAAATTTGAAGATTTCATATGACAACATATTCAAAAGCAAAATGAACTCTGCTATGTATGTTTTATTAAATTGTATGTAAAAATGATTTTAGTAAGAAACAAAAAAAGGAAATTAGTAATGGGGTGAAGGAACAGACCGAAAGCCGGCAGAAGGACCGCAAGAAGCAGAAGAGCAGCCACCATTTTGCGAGAGAGCTCCATTGCAAATTTCAACGACCTTTATAGAACAAACGATGGAGCTTAGAGTTTTTGAATACAATACTGAACTCTTATCTTATGAGCTTATTTGCAAACTAACCTTGTCAAGCTAGCCTTTATATAGAAGAAATGGAGGGTATTTCAGACATTTCCTAAGCCCATGGAAAAGTATTAGATTCATTTAAAAAATTATATATATAATTTATAATGCATTTATCTTAAAATAATTTCAAACCTTCTTTTTTCAAAGCCAATGGAAAATTTTGTTAGTTATTAAAATAATTTGATTTATTTTATTATGAACTTAACACATAAATATTTAATCATTTATGTTTGGATTCAAATTTATCCATGGGTGACACCACCCGACTCAACTAGTAGGTGAGTAGTGCTATAAAATGAACCGAGCCGAGTTGAGCATGTGCTTGTTCATGTTTGTGGTCGTTTGATATCAACTTGTTCAAGTTCATTTGGGCTCAATTCAAACTTTCTTGTTCGTGTTCAAGCTTGATTTGTTTAATTTGATAGATGTTCATATTTGTTTTTTTTTTTTTCATGTTCTATTCATTTCATGTTTATTGAGCTTAGAAAAAAAAAACAAGTCTTATCAAGCTACAAACAATTTATATTTCTAAATATTCATTAGCTTAACAAATGACCTTTTATCGAGCCTACAATAAGATGAGCTCTCAGATATAAGTTGAGAGCTTGTGCGAGTAGAGAGAGAGAGAGAGAGAGAGAGAGAGAGAGAGAGAGAGAGAGAGAGAGAGAAGGGGAAACTTGGTATAAAATACAAATGCTTGAGCCAGTAAATCATTTTATATAGGGTTTTTTTTTTTCTTTTCTCTGTCACTCTTCATTCTCACACAAGTTCTCAAGTTATAACACCCCTAGAGCTAGTAGATCATTTTCTACGAAATTTTAATCTCTTTCTCGCTCTCTCCATTCTCATAGAGATTCTCAGGTTATATATACCTCTAGAGCTCACCTTCTATTAAGATTAGATGTCATTCACAAACAATTTCAGATCAAACAACTAATACTTATGCAGCTCACCTTGATTTTATTGTTGGTTAGGAGTTTTGGATGCCCACTAAGAGTTCTTAGATCAAAACTTATATATGTGATATGTTTATATGAATTTGTCTTAATTGACTCAAATATCTAAATAATAATAATAATAAATAAATAAATAAATAAATAAATAAAACTAATACTTTACATTAAAAAATACAAAGCGAATTCAATATTTGCATCACATTTTAAAAATGATTGGAGACTTTCTGCACTGAGTTTTTCCAAAGCGGATTCAATATTTGCATGGGCGCCGTTCAACAAGTACGTGAAAGGAGCCTCTCTACTCTACCTTTTTGGGGAAGCAAATTCAATAATTGTGTGAGACTTTCTGCGTTGCGTTCGGCTTCAGCTTCATTGGTTTAATAGTAATTAATTGCTGTTAACATTAGTTAATAATGTTTAATTAGGCGAGTGTTAAAGGAAACTTGAAGATTATATAACTACTATATACTTAATTAGAGAATTTTTTTTTTTTTTTTGTACGTGGAGTGAAAATGATGAAGGCGGTGAGGTTGTTTTGTAGAGGAAGTAAGATCAGACGAATGGACGGAGGATCTTTGTTTTCATCAATGTTGAATAGTAAACTATTATATTGGAGAATTTGAATGCTGTGATGTTTGAATCAAAGCCAAAAGTGATTGATGCGGCAAATTTGAAAGTAAAAGGACACGTGCCTAAAAAAAACTTTTTATCATTTTGAGTTAAATATTTTATAATTGATCACTTTTTATTTTTTTAATAAAAATTTATTTAAATATGCCCACATCAAATGACATATTTAAATAATGGGGGACATCCACAACTAGGGGTGTCAATTCAGGTCAACAAGTCGGATTCGAGTCGAACCATATTTGATTTGGGCATAAATGGGTCGACCTAAATTTGACCCGTTTAACTAAACGGGTTCATAATTTGAACCCGAATCCAACCCGGGTCGACCCAACCCACCAACCCACCAAAAAAAAAAAAAAAAAACGAAAGAACTAATCTAGCTTCCATAAAAAAAAAACTAAATAGAAATTGGAAATACTGTCTAACCGTCACACCGACAGTCCATAACAATAAGAGGTTAAGAGTTATACAAGATATTAACGACCGTTACGACCGAGAAAGCAAAAAAGGAGGAGGATTCAAGGAGAAATTCATAAGCTAGAGGAATCACGAGAGTCAAGAGGTCGAGAGAAGAAGATGGCAAAAGAACTCCACTGATCCAATGCTCTTAAAGGCCCATAGAGAGCAAGTATTGACACCACTTTCAAAATATTAAGAGTCAATACTCTTAATAGCAAGTTTTTAATCGCAACAGCCGTGTTGTAGCGGCAAGCAAGTTTGCACAGCGCATCGTAGATGACAGGTGTTGACTAGAATCTATGTCTTAACTAGTCTGAACAGAAGGGTTGGAAGGTCCTACAGAAACCCTGCTAGTGAGAGCAGGCCTTATGGTAACAATGGCTAATTCATTTTCTCCAGCCAATAGTGCTGCTTTTCCAGTTTCTAAGAATCGTAGTCGGACGATGGTGGTCGAAGCGACTGTAGTCTGGCATTGATAGTTGGAGAGAATGTAAATGGTGGACGATGAAGATTGGAAGAATCATAGTCGGACGACGGCGGTCGTCGAGGCCATAGTCTGACATTGTTGGTTGCAGAGATCGTAAACGGTAGATGATGGAGATCAAAAGAACCGTTGTCGGGCAATAGTGGTCGTTGAAACCGTAGTTGGCGGGTGACAATATTTGAGAGGAGATACGGCGTCGATAACATCCAAGAAGAATTCTGGCAAAAATTGGAGAACAAACAAAAATCCGACAATGGCCGATGATTGGAAAGAGATCTAGTGGTAGCCGATTAACGGGCGGAAGTCCAACGACGGTCTATGGGGTAGATCGAGAAGAACTTTGACGGGGTCAAGAAGAAATTTGGCGACGGTTGTGAAAAACTCCAATGACGATCAAGAATAATTCTATTATAATGCAGTTATTAAACAAATATATATTATACACGTAAGCTACTGAGGGTGGTTCTAGGATTTGCATTAGGTCCCTCTACATGTCTATATATAGCATCCCTGTGTACCTATGAAAATACATCAATGAATAATCTTGTCTTCTTCTTCCAGTTTCTCTCGCTCTCAAGAACTATGTAGACAATTTGGTTTCTACATGGTATCATGCCTCAAGGTTGCTCCACTCGCACTCATGGCGTCCTCCGAGCTTTCTCAGTTCGCCGAACTAGGAGTCGTCAGCTGCTTCTAACACCACCAGTATCCCCTCATCCCTGAAATTTCTTATCTCTGACATCAAACATCTTGTTCCCACAAAACTATCAGTAGACAACTATCCTCTATGGAGATCGCATATCGTAAAACTTTTTCGCGCAGATAGTTTTTTCTCAGTTACTTGAAATCACTCTTCCTCCTCCTTCGAAACAGATCCACTCTTCTACTGGATCTCTCATTCCCAATCCCGCTTTTCTTTCTTGGCTTCTACAAGATCAAAATCTGGCAGCAGCACTCTGCTCCACGATTGCTCCTTCGGTGCTTCCCTACATCTTTCATCTTGAATCAACATCTGCCATTTGGGCCTCACTTAAACTCCATTTCCAATCATCAAACCCCTCAAAGGTAACTCAACTCAAGAATGAGCTTCATAACATCTCTATGAAATCGTCCACTATGACTCAACACATCACACAAATCAAATCCCTCGTTGATTAAATAGCTGCGCCCGGCTCTACTCTTGACATAAAGGATGTAATTCTCTACATCTTGAATGGCCTCCCTCCCTCATATCAAGCGTTCAAAACATCTATCCAGACTATGCTTAACCCCATTAGTCTTGATAATCTTTATGCCTTACTCCTCAGTGAAGAAATTAATATTACAATGGATGCTACGTGTATTTCCTCTTCTTCTGATCCCAAACTAGCCCTCTACTTGTCCAGGGGTCGCGGTAGAAGAGGTCGCGAACGCACCTCCTACAAATCGAGCAATGCGAATTGTATATCATCGTCCATTATTTGTCAAATCTACAACAAGAAAGGCCATTCAGCCTCAACATGTTGGCATCGTCTGAACCTGAACTACGTCCCGTCATCTTCTACGACTCCCACTACTGCTCCTGCGGCTACATCCCAACAGCCTCTGACCAAGTGGTACATGGACTCCGGGGCATCTTCTCATATAACTAATTCTCTCAATAAGATGTCTACATCCAATTCCTATCATGGCTCAGACACACGATCACCATTGGCAATAGAAGAAGCGTACCGATCGCTCATACCGGTGAAGGCATTCTTCCAACACTGGATCGTAAGCTCCACCTATCCAAACTCCTTCATCTCCCTAACATTCTCTACATATTCTTTCTATTTCACAACTAATGAAAGACAATAACATTTATGCTGTTTTTTATCCTCACGGCTACACCTTGAAGGACCTCAAGACCCATCAAACAATTCTAGCTGGTCCATGTCGTGATGGGCTATACTCTCAAGATTTTCATGCAAGACAATCTACCTTCGCTCTCTCTGCCATCAACATTTGATCCAGCACTTAGCACAATCATCTCGGGCACCACATAATAATGTTCTTACTATGATCTCCAAGAACAACCCTCTTTTTGATATACCTTTGTTTTCCTCAATTTACACAAATTAAATTGTAAAGCCTCAAAGGCACCAAATTAATGTTTGAAAAATCTACTCACACTCAAAGTACTCCACTTGCTCTTATTCATTCTGATGTTTGGGGTCCATCCCCGGTCATGTCTATTCAAGCTTCCATTACTACGTTATTTTCGTCGACAATTTTTCTCGATTTACCTAGATTTTCCCTATGCGACATAAGTCTGAAGTTGCCAATATTTTTATATTCTTTAAAACTTTTATTGAGAAACAATTGTCTCATCAAATCTTATGCATGCGCACTGACGGTGGATCTGAATACTTAATAACACTCTATCTAATTTTTTTAACATAATGGCATTCATAATCAGATCTCATGTTCGTATACTCCTAAATAGAATGGACTAGCGGAACATAAACATTGCCATATCATTGATACCACCCGCACTCTTCTTCACACATCCTCTGTCTCGTACATTAATTAGCCTGAGGTTTCCCTTACACAGTCTATCTCATTAATCGTATGCCCTCCACGACTACTCAAAATCTTTCTCCCTTTCAACTCATCTTCAACACTCCTCTCTCATACTCACATCTTCACATTTTTCGGGTGCGAATGTTTCTCATTAACTCCTCATCTCAGGCACAAACTTCAACCCAAAGCCAATTTCTGCATTTTCTTAGGCTACTTTGAATCCAACTAATCCCCCAACAAATAAAATTCATTTATCACGACATGTTACCTTCGCTGAAAACTCCTTCCCCTTTCATAGCAACACCATCCATCATACTCCAATATCAACTAATATCTCGCCGTCTCTTCTTCTACCAACTTCCACCACTCATACCTTACCTCAACCCAAACAACCGTCCACCAACAACACCATCATCAATTCTCCTCATCACTCCACACATTCAGCCAACTCCACTTCCTCTTCTTCTACTACATAGCATACGACCCCATCTCAATCCCAGCACATTTCACCTCGTCACCCGTTGATCACTAGAACCAAGACCAGATCTCTTAAACCCCTCCAAAAACTAAATCTTATCCATCAACAACAAATTCCAACAAATAAACTTGACCCCACCACTTATACAAAAGCATCTAAATACCTGAATGGAGACAGGCTATGTCTAAAGAAATTTTTTCCCTTCAAAAACAAGAAACTTTGAACCTTATTTCTCCACCTCCCAACGCTTTCATTCTTGGGTGTAAATGGACGTACATGAAAAAACATTACGCTTATGGCTCTATAGCTCGTCTAAAGGCAAGATTAGTCGCTCAAGGCAATCACCAAGAATACGACATCAACTACACCGAGACATTTAGTTCGGTGGCAAAACTTCCTACAATATGCATTCTGCTAACCATCGCTCTCAATTGTGACTGGCCCATTCAACAACTAGATGTTGAAAATGACATCCTGTATGGCAACCTCACCAAAATTGTATATATGACTCAACCCAAAGGCTTTGAGGACTCTTCCAAACTGGATCATGTGTGCCTTCTTCACAAAGCTATATATAGTCTAAAACAGGCATCTCGTCAATGGTATAACATGTTTACATCCTCTCTTCTTTCCCTTGGGTTCACCCAAAGCAAATCCAACCCTTCCCTCTTATCCTAAATCAACAATTCACTCACATCTATCTTCTCATCTATGTCGATGACATCCTCATAACCAGAAGTAATCAAACGACCATCTCCAAACTCATTTAGCAACTCAGCAATCCTATGCTATGAAATAGCTCAACCTTGTTCACTCATTTCTCGACATCAATATTCAATACACACCCAGTCATATTTTTCTATCTTAGCCTCATTATACAAATTCCTTTCTTCAATTAGCCATTCTTACTCATTGCAAATCTCTTACCAATCCCATGTGTACCAAACTTCATCAAAACATTGACCCTAACCTGCCTCTATCTGACCCAAACATGTTTCGAAAAATCATTGGATCCTTTCAATATCTTACGCTTACGAGACCGGACATTGCATATTCTGTCAATCTCCTCTCTCAACATGTAAGATCTCGTTCCCTTACTGTTCCTCTCTGATTTGGATTTTCCTCCCAGAATCGGCCAGGACGAAGTTGAGATCGTCCAGGCCGATCAATGCTTTGAAAACAGCTGATTTCTGGTGAGTTTTCTGGAAGGATTTCTGTACAGATCGTCCGGGACGATGTTGAGATCGTCCAGGCCGATCTGTACTGTAGAAATTATCGGCCAGACAACAGCCCTGGGAACTATCCAGGACGATCAGGATTTGATCTGATCGTCCCGGGACGATCTGGCGATCGGCCAGGCCGATCTGAGTAAGATATAAGGAAATGAGCTCGTTTTGAGGAGAGAGAAATTCATATTTTAAAAATCAGATATTTTGAGGAGAGAGAAAGAGAAAGGGAAAAAGAGGAAAGCTGGTTTTCGGAGACCGCGGAGCGCTTTTCGTCCGACGCTGCTGTTGGAGAGTGTAAAGTAGATCTCGTGGTAAGGACTCCGAACCCTGTTTCTGTTTTCGAAGATATTGTGTTTTGATCGAGTTGTGCACTGTTTTGTGTTTTCGTAGTCTACTTTTAGACCTGATTTCGTATTGACACAACTTTCACCGCACAACTTTTAGTATGTTATAGATATGACTATTGTACACGATTTGACTGTATTCTACGAAGATTTTATCAGTCGGAATTGATTCTACGCGATTTTAATTGAATAGAAAATTATCAGGACTTGATTTGATTTGGATTCTTTACATTGATAGTCTTGTATTGATACCGTGGATATTCGTTGGTAATTTGGAGAAATTCGGAATTTGTATCTTTTTGCAGGATTTTTTGTGTAAATTCGATAGACTACCGTTACTCTGCCTGATTTTCGTATGATTTCTGTTTTGACTGAAATTGATGGATTGAATCGATATGCATATGATTATTGATATGATTGTGTTAATATTGATTATGATTGATTATTGATACTGATCACAAGTGGAACCTGGTTGAACATTGGTTGAAGATTGATTGACCTGTACAGGATGGTGAGCCGACGGGCTTTCCTTTAAATATTGATTATTGATATATTGATGGGAGTCATAAGGAGTTTATTGATGTGCCGACGGGCGAAAAGAGTGACGACTCTTATTGATTGAATCAATGTATATGATATCTACAACAGCAATATGGATTCTACAACAGCAACATAGCCAGTAGATTGTACTTGTTCAGTATATAGTATTGAATTGCATGTTTACTGTATTGATTTACGGATTTATTGCTTTATCGATTCTGCTTTATTGATTTGCTCGGATTTACTGTATCGTACGGATTCTATTGATTTCATCGATTGATTATCGAGCATTGATAATACTGAGCACTGATATGGACATGAATAGATATAGATATTGCATTGATAGCTTGGACCTAGACATCGTATAGATTCATTGTACTTCTGCCTATAGATTTTATAGATTCACTATCGCTACTGTTTTCTGCACTGTATTGACTGCTTTATAGATTCGTTGTTCCGTATCGCTTTTCTCTACTGATTTCATTGATTTGACCGTATTGATTTGATTGACGGATATTGATTGATTGAGTTGATTTATCGATTTGCCTGCCGCTGCATTGACTGGTTTTATTGACTATTGATTTCCCGATTGCATCGACTACTGATTTGATTTCCGCTGCATAGACTCATTGACCATTGACTGATGCGGATTGATAGATTGACATGCATATTGATAGCATCGCCGTGCTTTGATTTCAGTTATAGGTATTAGGTGACCTGCTGGGCTTTGTAAAGCTCATTATATGTGGTTGATATTTTCAGGTCAGGGCTTGGGAGCAGGAGATAGGAATTGATCCAGATCTTCAGGTTTTTTTTTTGTCTTTTGGTCGATTGATGATTCTTTTGTACTCAGGACAGGATAGTTTCTTTACTTGTATTGATAGTGTAGTTCCTGAGTATTGTACATGATGTTTTGAGATATGAATCGACTGTTATATTGATGTTTAAATTTTATAGATGTTTGATAGATTGATGCTTACTGAAGGTTTTAGATAACTCTGGTAAATTGTTGAGAAATTGATCGACATTCTTTCCAAGTTAGATCTTGGGGCGTGATAAAGTTTTTGGTATCAGAGCAGTGTTATTGGAAGAATGAATTGTTACCAGAGTTGTAGGATTGGATTGAGAGATTGGGTAGATTGGGTAGCTTTAAGAGCTTCATTGACATACATCATTGCATGTGTGTATTATTGTTTTGAATTGTGCAGGTGAAAATATATGGATCCTCCAGCAGAATCCAGTGTACCGAATGAGCAACACAGCGCAGCTCCAGTGTCGTCAGAGAGTATGATGCAGTTGGCTACTGTAATTGCACATGTTATGGGGGATGCCCAGAGCAAGATGAGTGGGAGCAAGGAAGAAGAGGTAGACAGACACTTGCAGATGTTCCACAAGCTGAAGCCTCCGTTGTTCAAAGGGGCTGTGGGACCACAGGCTGCTGAGGATTGGATCCTGAGAGTAGAAAAGATTTTTGACAGCATGCAGTGTCCGGGAAATAGAAAGGTACCATTAGCTGTGTTCCTGTTTGAAGGAGAAGCGGAGAGATGATGGATTGGACAGCAGAGAGAGAAGTTTCAGGGGAAGACCAATGATGAGATCACCTGGGATGAGTTCACTGCAGTGTTTAGGATGTGGTTTGTACCACCGTCAGCTCAGCGACAGATGCAAGAAGCTTTCATGAGATTGGAGCAAGGCCGCAAGTCAGTGATGCAGTACGAGGCCGAGTTTACTGCACTTGCGAGGTACGCTGCTCATCTGATCCCTACTGCTGAAGAAAAGTGTTATAGATTTCTGCACGGATTGAACAGAGAGCTGAGGCATCCACTAGTACCTTTTCGGATCCATGAGTTTTCTGAGCTAGTGGAGCGAGCCCGATTGATAGAGATTGATTTGGCGACACCAGTATCGAGGTACGAGGATACCAGGAGGAGGAGAGATGAGGTACGACGAGATGATTTTGGTAGAGACAGAGATAGAGAGAAGAGAAGCAGGTATGAGGGTTCGAAGGGATCTGCATCGGGATCTGCGTCATGATCAGCATCGATAGTATCATCTGGTGGTTCTGGCACGTGCATTCACTGTGGTAGACGACATGCAGGTCAGTGCTACCTATTGACGGGACAGTGTTTTCACTGTGGACAGCAAGGACACAGAGCAGCAGATTGTCCTTAGAAAGGACTGGGTGGAAGGACTGATTCTGGTACGAGTACAGGACAGCAGAGGACTGTTGGCTCGAGGGCCTACAGTGAGAGATCAGGGAACAGGATGGATGATAGGGCTGTCAGAGATCAGAGAGAGACAGTTGCGCCACGACCTCCTGCACTTCCTCCAGTGGTGCCACGCATCTACAGTCTACAGAGTTTACAGCATCGTGAAGATCAGCAACGACCGGAAAAGTTCTACTGGTAAGATTGATTTGACTAACCGATTGATATTGACATATGAACATTGCATATTGACATTTGATTGATTGCATTGTGTGTTATGTATGGATTTCGACGAGTTTTGATTTGACTTTGGATTTGGATCGATTTGTTTTGGTTGTTTTGTTCTTCGTACCTGTAGGAAAATGTCGGGACAACATTTTTCTAAGGTGGGGAGATTGTAAGATCTCGTTCCCTTACTGTTCCTCTCTGATTTGGATTTTCCTCCCAGAATCGGCCAGGACGAAGTTGAGATCGTCCAGGCCGATCAGTGCTTTGAAAACAGCTGATTTCTGGTGAGTTTTCTGGAAGGATTTCAGTACAGATCGTCCGGGACGATGTTGAGATCGTCCAGGCCGATCTGTACTGTAGAAATTATCGGCCAGACAACAGCCCTGGGAACTGTCCAGGATGATCAGGATTTGATCTGATCGTCCCGGGACGATCTGGCGATCGGCCAGGCCGATCTGAGTAAGATATAAGGAAATGAGCTCGTTTTGAGGAGAGAGAAATTCATATTTTAAAAATCAGATATTTTGAGGAGAGAGAAAGAGAAAGGGAAAAAGAGAAAGCTGGTTTTCGGAGACCGCGGAGCACTATTCGTCCGACGCTGCTGTTGGAGAAAGTGTAGATCTCGTGGTAAGGACTCCGAACCCTGTTTCTGTTTTCGAAGATATTGTGTTTTGATCGAGTTGTGCACTGTTTTGTGTTTTCGTAGTCTACTTTTAGACCTGATTTCGTATTGACACAACTTTCACCGCACAACTTTTAGTATGTTATAGATATGACTATTGTACACGATTTGACTGTATTCTACGAAGATTTTATCGGTCGGAATTGATTCTACGCGATTTTAATCGAATAGAAAATTATCAGGACTTGATTTGATTTGGATTCTTTACATTGATAGTCTTGTATTGATGCCGTGGATATTCGTTGGTAATTTGGAGAATTCGGATTTGTATCTTTTTTGCAGGATTTTTTTGGTAAATTCGATAGACTACACCGTTACTCTGCCCGATTTTCGTATGATTTCTGTTTTGACTGAAATTGATGGATTGAATCGATATGCATATTATTATTGATATGATTGTGTTAATATTGATTATTGATTGATTATTGATACTGATCACAAGTGGAACCTGGTTGAACATTGGTTGAAGATTGATTGACCTGTACAGGATGGTGGGCCGACGGGCTTTCCTTTAAACATTGATTATTGATATATTGATGGGAGTCATAAGGAGTTTATTGATGTGCCGACGGGCGAAAAGAGTGACGACTCTTATTATTGAACCAATGTATATGATATTTACAACAGCAATATGGATTCTACAACAGCAACATAGCCAGTAGATTGTACTTGTTCAGTATATAGTATTGAATTGCATGTTTACTGTATTGATTTACGGATTTATTACTTTATCAATTCTGCTTTATTGATTTGCCCGGATTTACTATATCGTACGGATTCTATTGATTTCATCGATTGATTATCGAGCATTGATAATACTGAGCACTGATATGGACATGAATAGATATAGATATTGCATTGATAGCATGGACCTAGACATCGTATAGATTCATTGTACTTCTGCCTATAGATTTTATAGATTCGCTATCGCTACTGTTTCTGCACTGTATTGACTGCTTTATAGATTCGTTGTTCCGTATCGCTTTTCTCTACTGATTTCATTGATTTGACCGTATTGATTTGATTGACGGATATTGATTGATTGAGTTGATTTATCGATTTGCCTGCCGCTGCATTGACTGGTTTTATTGACTATTGATTTCCGGATTGCATCGACTACTGATTTGATTTCCGCTGCATAGACTCATTGACCATTGACTGATGCGGATTGATAGATTGACATGCATATTGATAGAATCGCCGTGCTTTGATTTCAGTTATAGGTATTAGGTGACCTGCTGGGCTTTGTAAAGCTCATTATATGTGGTTTATTTTCAGGTCAGGGCTTGGGAGCAGGAGATAGGAATTGATCCAGATCTTCAGGTTTTTTTTTGTCTTTTGGTCGATTGATGATTCTTTTGTACTCATGACAGGATAGTTTCTTTACTTGTATTGATAGTGTAGTTCCTGAGTATTGTACATGATGTTTTGAGATATGAATCGACTGTTATATTGATGTTTAAATTTTATAGATGTTTGATAGATTGATGCTTACTGAAGGTTTAGATAACTCTGGTAAATTGTTGAGAAATTGATCGACATTCTTTCCAAGTTAGATCTTGGGGCGTGACACAACATTTGCACAATCTCCTATCATCCCACATCTATCTTCTTAAACGAATTCTTCGTTATATCAAAGGCACTTTACATTTTGGTATTCCCATCATTAAGAAAAATCTCTCTATCCGCTCTTTCTCCGATGCTGACTGGAGGGCGACCCGTTATCTAGAAAGTCCACATTCAGTTACTGCTCCTTCCTTCTTGCGACACAATCATCTCATGATCATACAAAGATAACACATGGTGGCATGCTCCTCAACTGAAGCTACGTATAGAGCACTTGTCGCCCTTACAGTAAATGTAATTTGGTTACGCCAGATTCTCATCGACTTTATCGTATCACTCTAGACCAACCCATTGATCTACACTACAACAACATGTCTGCTATCACAATTGCCAACAACCTAGTCTTCCACTCTCGTACAAAGCATAGTGAAATCGATCAACGATTCATTCAGGACCACATCCAAAAGAACAACATCAGACTATTAGCTCAAGAAAATAGCACATGAATTCCGCTTTGCAATCGTAGGATTCCATTTCCTTAAGTCAGATTATAGTTATCCAGATTTTCCCCGAGGTAATGTCAGGTTTAATTAGATCTTGGGTCCTTACTTCTCATGAGCACAAGCACTCATAGTTAATTACCCTTCTTAAATCGTAAGAGAGAACTTTCGATTAATGATGAATAATTTTTTTAGGTCTTTAGTCTTAATTATAGGAAAGATTAAGGTAAACCTGATCAAGATCCCATGGTTCTGTCATCCCGGTATACCGTGGGTTCAGTCTACTAACACTAATAACTATTAATTGTAGTGTTCATGAAATTTGATTAGTAACCATGGGTTGCCTCCTCTCATGGATCCCGAATAGACTGAAGTGGTTAGATGTGAATGTTAGTTTAATTTAATTTGGTTTAGGGCTTATGGCTTTCTTAGAAGTTGCATGTTAATTTGTTTAGTGTGGGGCTTACAACTCCAATTAGAAGTTGCCCATGTGATTTGAATTGAATAGGGGCTTATGAATTCCTTAGAAGTTATCTGTTTATTTATTTAGTTTGGGCTTATGGCTCCAATTAGGAGTTGTCCATTAATTTTTTTTTAGTTTGGGACTTACGACTCCAATTAGGAGTTGCCCTGATAGTGGGACTTACAGCCTCTTTTAGAGGTAGCCCAAAGAATTTTGATTATGAGTGTCTTATGGCTTCTATTAGAAGTAGCCCATTGGTTTTAGTTGTATAGGTCTTATGGCTTCCTTAGAAGTTGTCTAACGATAGGTCTTATGACCTCGTCCTGTAAGCTAAGTGGCCCGAAGGGTGGGTCTTATAACCTAGCCTTATAGACTAAGATGCCCAAGAGTTTAGATTTGGTTTGGATTTAATACCAATTATTTCTTGCTGCAGTTGCTCTTTTCTTGTTTTTGTAGTTCAGCATTTTACTCTATTTTTTTCTTCCTTCTAGTGTTATTTTACAACTTTTTTTGTAGCTTAGAGTACCATTTATTCTTTTTATGTATTAGCATTTATTTAATTTTAAATTTAACTAATTTCATTAATTTGCTTTTTTTTTTTTTTCAGAGCTTGTACTATGGAGCTTTGTTCAGGGTACTAGAGAATTTGTGTATGTTGAGTTTGATTATTGATTGTACAGGGTTGGGAGTTTATTTCATATTTGTTTGAGTTGATTTGAGTTTATAATTTTGCTTTGTTAGAATTTTAGTTGTTCTGTTTTGTGCTCGTAGTCTTTTTTTCTATTACAGTAGTCAACTACTCTACCTGTTTTCTAGCACTTTTGTTATACTAGTTTTTCGTACTTAGTTTTTTTTTCTTCGAATACTCTTTACTACCTGCAGTAGCTTAGATTTATCAGTATTCATTCAATTTATTTATGATGTACTGACTTTTCATTTGTTTGTTTGCAGGTGTTCATAGCTAGTGGTTGCAGTAGTTAAGACTTACAGTTGCAAATGATAGAGCCCACAAGTAGCAATAGAACCTTGTACAAGAGAGCGTTGGAGAGCAATTTTTAGAGTTCAATTTGAGTGTGTTGTGAGTCTGAGAACTTTGTATATATTGATTAGTGGAACACTCCTCTTTTTTATTGCATTTTTATTTTAAGATTTTTCATTTGATTAATTAAATATTAACCAATAAACTAATTCTAAATTTCACTGCTCTCAATTTTTTTAAATAACTCTCGGATTTTAAAACTATTAGACTTTAAAATTCTCTCAAATTTGAAATGCTCTTATATTTTAAATAGCTCATGAATTTTATATAATTAAATTAGCTTTGAAATAATTTATCACTATCTTTGCTACCTCAGTACTAGAGGGAGAGAGTAATGTTTTGAAGGTAAGAGACCCCAAATATTTCAAGGAGAAGTAGTATTTGAAATGCCACAACAATTCAAAGTCTTCTATTCAATATTACTTGCATTAGAATCTCTTAAAGAGATATCTCATTTAAAGACGTTCAAGATGTCTCATTTAGAGACATTCTTGGCATCACTCAAAAGTAGTCGTTGGTTCGAGATGATATCCAGCCAGTTCTCGCTTATGTCCGACCATAGCCCATGCGTGACCGAGCTCTCCTTCATGCTCGTCACTTCTCTCCCTCTGCTATATATATATATATATATAATATATATAATTATATATATATATATATATATATATTATATATATATATATATATATATATATATATATGATAACAAAAAAGAAGAGAAGAAAGAAATAAGAAAAATATATATATATTTTTTCAAACAGTGTCAAAGACTTCGTGATGTCGACTTTAAGTTTGGCCGATATGGTTTTAAATTTGAAGACCTGCGCCGTTGTTTTTTAATCTCGGCAGATGATTTTAAATTTGAAGACCCACATAGTCGATCTTAGATCCTAGTACGATAGTTCAAAATCGAAGATCCTACGCCGTCGACCTTAGTCTGGGTAGGAAGAAATTACAGTAGTGTCATCCCTAATTCTCCCTCGGTGGGGGCGAGACACTGGGAGGCTGTCAAAATTTTCTTAAAATTCTGATGAACAATTCAATTCTAATTCAATTGAAATGCTAAAATTAAAATTTTTTAATATATTAATTAACTAGTCTAGTTAATTAATACTTAATAAACAATTAATTGATTAAATTAATCAAAATAATTGATTAATTTTAGAACGACTAAAATCATAGATGAAAGTCCTGAATGAATTCGAGATAGGTGTATAACTCAATATACATCGTTATCATCTTTTTAATAATGAATGCTCTTAATCCCTTTATACTTGTACTTACATGAGAAGCAGTTATATATATATATATATATATATATTATATATATATATATATATATATATTGTGCACGTAAGCTACTGAGGATGTTCTAGGCTTTGCATTATGTCCCTCTACATTTTTATATATAGCATCCCTGTGTACCTATGAAAATACATCAATGAATAATCTTCTCTTCTTCTTCCTATTTCTCTCTCTCAAGAACTATGTAGACAATTCGGTTTCTACAAACTCCAACGACGATTAGGAAGAACTCAATCTAGTGATGAGTACCTTGTTCTGGAAAGTACAATGATCGCGACATGTGTGGGCCCACTAAATATTTATTGCTCTATAATTTTTCTTTATAAAAAAAGTATGATTTCCTTACTTTAAGATGAGTGCCCAACAACTAATATCAAAATATTCATAATCAATAAATTAAGATGGGTTATTAATTTTATACTAACTCAACATGAGTAAAGTCTACCTAATGTTTGATTCAAATTATTTTATTTTCAAAAATAAAATCTAACATTTAAGGAGCTATTATTAAACAAAGAAGTAGGCTTTTAGATGAATATGCTTAAAACTTTGTTCTCAATCAATGTTGACTTCTTATAAACACTTTGATATTAATTTGAACATGACAAACTTCATCATACAAAGTTTGTCTTTATTTATTAGTTGGGAGCTTTGACTATAAACCAAGAGCTTTAGGTTCAAAGCTTACATATATGATGTATGTGTGAGTTTGCTTTAATTGGCCTGAATATCCCTTCAAAAAGCAAACTTCATCATTTCATTAATTTATTTCTATTTTCAAGCAAAGAGTCGCCCTTAGAAAAATCATCCTAAAAGTTTGTTCTTATTTAAGTAAATATAATATTAATTAATGAAGTTAGGTAGGTATTATTATTATAAAAACTT